>CAUYQS010105365.1:0-17283 GCA_963574585.1 Otolemur crassicaudatus | reverse complement strand
TCCCAGCTACTTGGGAGGCGGAGGCAGGAGACTCGCTTGAGCCCAGGAGTTGGAGGTTGCTGTGAGCTGTAATGCCACGGCACTCTACCCAGGGGGACAGCTTGAGGCTCTGTCTCAAAAAAAAAAAAAAAAAAATTAAGTATAGAGAATAATATAGCAGACAATGAGTTAGTGTTTACCCAGATTAAAAACCAGTATTTCTACCCATTATAATATTGTGATCCATCGTGATTTGATTCGTGAGACTTTAGGGATCTTGAGAAATTCTGGAAAAATTAATTTTAATATGCTTCCATTGAAAAGAGAACAGTATGTCACCCATACATTTTAGGGAAGGAAAAGACAGTCATATGATCAAGAATGCAATGATAGCTTCAGAAGGTTGAAGCGGAGGGGCTATTGCCAGCTCTCCAGGCCAGGGGAGGGTGGAATGCATATAGATAAATTTTCAATAATTCCTGTCTCTTTTCAGAGAGGAGTGGCCAGTTTATAGAAAGGTTCGTTGCGGTTTGTGGAGGACAGACCTTGAAGCAGAGGAAGGGCTCTGGCGGGGGCCAGAACATTGCTCAGAAGGTGCTCCAGCAAACACTTGCCCAGGAGAATCTGGTTCTTGGCTTGCAGGATGAGAAATCACTTGTCATGGTCCCCAGGTTTAGATCGAGCTCTGAGGAACTGGCTCCTGTTAATTAAAAGTTACAAGAAACTGTCTAAAACCAAGAATGGTATCTGTGTAGAGTGAAAAAGATAACCATTCAGTGAGCCAATACATGTTTTTGATTAGCACCTTCTCCCCCACCACCCGGTAGACAGATGATCTTGAGGAGCTAAATTATGATCAAAAGTTTGCTTGTGAATCATTTGACCAAGGTCAGGTCCAGGGAGCCAATTGGGTAACTGTAGCAGTTAATCTCCCTGAACCTCATGCCTCCTTCTCCACTCTAGGAGTCTTGTATTGGGTTTTGGTTCTTGAGTTCCTAAGGCAGGTACTTCCTTGCAGTGCTTGTATGGGCACTGCCAACTCTTTATTTCCACTCTTCCTTGCTGCTTCTGCTAATTGACAGTGTCATTGCTTTGGAGATGTTTATAGGTTCAGCCAGTTAACACCCCATCTTGCTGGCCCTGAGCCATTCAGTTTCTAGGAGGGAGAGGTGCTGGAGGAGGGAGGGAGGCGAATCATCAGGGCTCCTTTTCACAGTGCTTGTGTGCCCTGGGAGATGTTGCGGAGGAACATGCTGGTGTGAACTGCTTTCCGTTCACTTTGCAAATCTGTGGTTTGGATTATTGCGCTTTGATTTAGTGGGATTCTTCTTAGGGCTTGGACAGTCTTATTTCCCCATTTTCAAATTCTAAGGTAGGATCTAGAAAATTCATCTCACATTTTTTTTCTCTTTCTTTTTGGGAAAGATGTAATTCATTAAATCATAAACACAATTTACGAACTTCCAGAAAGAAGGGAATGAATATGAATTCTCAGTGGCTTTGCTGTAGGGACATTTATTAGAGACTCATTGTAAAAGAGATTTATTTCAAATTGGATGTTTGTACATATTTGACACTGGAGATTTCCCTTTTGCTGGTGATAATTAAAGTTCAGCCAAATACTGCCTACTTCTGTGTCTAGGTTGTTTCTGAGGGGCAGTGGGGGACTGCGCTTTGTCAGTTAGGAAGTATGTCCAGAGTCATCTGTTAATACTGGTAGTTAAGGTACTAGAACTCTTACTGTACACCAAAACAGCCTTGACTTCATTTCACTCATTTCACATTTCAGTTTTCTTGAAAAAAGAAAAAGAAGGCTGGAATTGTTACTCATTACTTCTGGGACTTGGTGGAGGAAAAAAAGACTGAAAATCTGCTACAGGGTCCTGGCCCTGATACATCGTGTGTATTTGACAGATGGACTGTGTGTGTGTGTTTTACTTTTGTTTTTATAACACTGTGCTGTTCAGTATAGTAGCCATAAGCCACATGGGGCTAATAAACACTTGAAATGTAGGTAGACAAAAGTGAGATGTGCCGTATCGTACATAATATATTTTGAAGACTTAGACCAAAAAAAAAAAATTTCATTCATCCTTTTTATGTTGATTACATATTAATATTTTAGATATATTGGATTAAAAAGTATATTTCCAAAATTACTTTTACCTATTTCTTTTATTTTTGTAATGTGGCTGTAAGTACACTTAAAATCGTATAAATAGCTTGTGGGGGTTTTTTTGTTTTTTATTTTTTTGAGACACAGTCTCACTACTACCCTTGGTAGAGTGCTGTGACATCACAGCTCACAGCAACATCAGACTCTTGAGCTTAAGCGATTCTCTTGCCCCAGCCTCCAAGTAGTGGGGCTATAGGCGTCCGCCACAATGCCCAGCTATTTTTTAGAGATGAGGTCTTGCTCTGGTTTATGGTGGTCTCAAACTCAGGAGCTCAGGCAAACCACCCGCCTTGGCCTCCCAGAGTGCTAGGATTGTAGGCATGAGCCACTGTGCTGGCCCCCTTGTGTTACTTTTTTATTGGACAACACTGTTTCAGCATCTTATAAGGTGTCTGTTACAGAATTAGGTACCCAGAAATTTGTTGGAATTTATTTCAAAACTGTTAAACAGGGTGGCGCCTGTGGCTCAAAGGAGTAGGGCGCTGGCCCATATGCCGGAGGTGGCGGGTTCAAACCCAGCCCCGGTCAAAAACTGCAAAAAAAAAAAAAAAACCTGTTAAACAGAAAGGAGCCTAGTAGTATTCCACTAGAGGCCTCCCTCCAGCTACTTTTTGGTGTCATCTCCATCACTATGCCCTGGGTATTCTTAGCTTTGTCG
This sequence comes from Otolemur crassicaudatus, assembly GCA_963574585.1. Taxonomy (NCBI): domain Eukaryota; kingdom Metazoa; phylum Chordata; class Mammalia; order Primates; family Galagidae; genus Otolemur; species Otolemur crassicaudatus. Next base: position 14,470 of record CAUYQS010105365.1, on the reverse strand, counting down.
ATGACTTTCTTAAAGTATACACCTGTATTTAGACTCAGTGGTCTTAAAATTTAAGTATAACAATTGAGATAGTGTTTATTTAAATAAAAACAGTATTTCCCCCTTACATATATTAAAACAGTTTACAGGCTTAGCGCCTGTGGCTCAAGTGGCTAAGGCACCAGCTACAGACACCTAAGGTAGAAGGTTTGAATCCAGCCCAACCCACCAAACAACAATGATAGCTGCAACCAAAAAAAAATAAAAAATAGCCGGGTGTTGTGGCAGGCGCCTGTGGTCCCAGCTACTTGGGAGGCTGCTAAGGCAAGAGACTCGCTTGAGCCTAGGAGTTGGAAGTTGCTATGAGCTGAGATGCCACGGAAATTCTACCCAGGGTGACAGCTTGAGGCTCTGCTTCAAAAAAAAAAAAAAAAAAAAAACAGTTTACACTTTGTGGATTTTATTTTAAGCTAATTTGGCCTTCATTCTTATCCTCCATTATCTTTGGGGCATAGGGGTGCAGAATAAATAAACCAAGGAAGCCAACACAATTTGCTAGGAGTGGCTAGTGGGGTAGGAAGACCCAAGGTCAAATACATTTGAGAAAACTAAGCTTTGGAGTAACACTGAAATGTCTCAGAATTCATGAAAATTTCAATGCTATTATTTCTGTGCCATAAAGCTCTAATTGAATAGTATGAACATTTCTTTAAAAATTACATTATTATCTCTGTTTAACTGAATCTTATTCTTTTGGGGTAGGAACCCAGGTACTGAGGGCCGAGTTCTGTTTCCAGTCATGGCACACCAGCCTCACTGGTCTGTGAAAAGCCCCTATTTTGTGTTAGTTATTTGCTTATTCCCTTTTTATCCCCATTCCCCACTTTAATTCTCTTCTGCGCCTGAATCATTCTAGTGGGCTAGTATATTCTCTCACATGTTCTGTGTACATATATTCATTTAGATGGATTTAAAATCATTCTATAATTATCTTTTTTTCTGCTTTTTTCACATACAGTAATGCTTTTAAGATCAATTTTGCAGTACATAAAGCTGTTTCTTTTAGCTAGTCTATTACATTCTGTAATATGCATCTACACGTCTAATTTGTTCGTTTTCCTAGTTAGTCCTATTTCCTGAGTTCTGTTGAGAGGAGCTGGAGTTTGGCCTCTACACGGTTTCCTTCCCATCCTTTTGCTGCCATGGTACGCTTTTTCTGCTGATATTGAAATTCTTTCCATTGCCCAAGCGAAAGAACATTTCCTTGGCTATGTTCTCTGGTTCCAGGAAAGCTTGTGGGCCTTCCTACCCTTTTTGCATAAGATTGAGTTGTTTTCTACTTCAGGTGGTTTGTTTCACCTGTGAGAGGGATTACATGGTATGTGTTGGCAGCAGGGTGCTATTCCCAGACCAGTTTTCTTCCAATTAAGCCAAAATTCTTCCCTTCTGAATACTAGCTTCTGTTCATTGGACCTAATATTTGTGTGAATGTTAATTAACTATTCCATTGGGCTTCTGTAGTTTTCAGCCCCATCTTTTGCCAGAGTCTTCTCAAGAAGCCTGGCATTTTTCCTTTAAAATTTGTCTATTAGTACACGTTTAAACCAAAAAGAATAGCTTGAAAGTAGAGAAAGTTGTGTTCCTGGACACAAACACACTGTCTTAATGTTCATGGCTCTAGAAATTTGGAGATCAAAATGCAGACTGTATGCCCATATTCTTAATAATAGATGGTTTTATAGTGGATACAATTTGGAGGCTGCATTTTAAAATACATAAATGGTCAGCTGAACAAGTGGAATGGTGGCAGACTGGGTATTGTAGTGGTTGAGCTTGGGTTTTAGAGTCATGCAGATTTGGATTAGAATCCTATTTCTTTCAACTAGCCAAATGACCTTGGACATTGTATTTGATTTTCTATAATAATTCCCTTCTCAGAGGGTTGATAGAAAGATTAGATGAGGTAATGCTTTAAAGCACCAGCCTCGTACTTGGTTAGCTGCCCAGAAAATGGTAGCTACTGTTATCATCACCATCAGATCCCTAAAGCCTGGAATTGTTGAGATAAAAATGAGCATTTGGAAATTGGGAGAGACAGCATTGTGAAGGGATGAACATTAAAGACTCAAGAGTATCCAGGACTATGCCCTGGAATGAAATTTAAAAAGAAAAAGAGAGCAGAAGTATCAGAAATTGTCTAATGTGTCTAGTCTTCAGAAAAGATGTCAGATCTAAAACTAGAAAGTAAACAGGTCAGGTAAAGCTCTTCATAGTTGACTCTCACACCTGAGGGTCTCTCGCCTCAGTCTCGCCCCTGCCCATTTCTTGGTCCTGTGCCTCAGTTACCCAACTCAGAGCCCCACTCTTTCTCTGTAGTTGGGCTGCAGTGGGAGGGAGGTGGCCCACTGCAGATGTCCTGCCCACACACATCTCTCACATGCCCCGCACTGGACCATCGCCTGGGCTGAGTTCTCCACGGGGATGAAGATGAAGCAGTCTCTGCCAGACGTATGATGAACTCTGCCAGAGATGGGCCCAAGAGGCCAAGGGAGCATGAAAACAACATCGAGTTGAGACCAGAGCCACTGGGGTTGGGGAAGACTCCTGGCGAGACACTTTTTCCTTATCTCTGGATGGCAGAGAAGTATTCTTCTATCTTTCTTAATCTCTTCCAAAAGTAAAATTTTTTACCTTTTCTTTAATCTTAATTAGGAACTAGTTATAGTTGTCCTTACCCCTCAGAGTGAAATAATTAAACAGTAGCTATTTTCCGTTTATTACCGGTGTATTACAAATTAGGTTTCCCCCAGTAGCCATTAACCTTCCAGGCGTCTCATTTTCCAGAGTAATGGAGTGGATGTAATAATGTAATCAATGCTATTAATAAATTGATACTGTTTTTCTCCAAGGAAAAGATTCTCATTATTGGGAATGTAAAGCTTCTCAAGAAAGCCTTAGAGTCCCAGCTAGAAGACCCCATGGGTTAGTGGAGTTAGTGGTTTCCTTATTGCAAGTCCCTAGTGTACCCACCAGAGTGATATCCTTTTGCACTCATATATTCTTTTTCTTTTGTGTTCAAGGGTTCAGCCAATAAATATTTACTAGGCTTCCTCTGTGTAACAAGCAAAGTGACTGGAACCCAAGGATAAAAGAAACAAATAAGTAATGGTGGCACTATGCTAGTGGGTGTTAAGTGTTATAACCAAAGCAACTCGGGCATACGAAGAAGGGAGAGAGCTAAGGTCTTATAGACAAGTGCATTGGTCCTGAATATGTAGGCAAGGGGTGCTGAGAAAGGAAGACTGGAATGAGTTTGGGGGACAGATAATCCAAGCAGAAAGAACCGTGAGACACAGAGTTATAAACAAAGCATGACCTTTTAAAGAATGTGAGTAGTCTGTGGTAGGATTAGAGGGTATATGAGAGTATATGAGGGTATTTTGAAGAGTAAGGCAAGATAGATAAAGGTAAGTTGGAGCCAGGTTTTGCTTAGGTGGGTTGAGAGCCGGGGATGGGAACCCCAGAGAGAACAGGTGACAGGGAGAAACGGTTAACAGGTGAGTGGAGCAGGAGTCTGAGTACATGGAAACTCAAGAAGAAGCAATCAGAAAGGAAGCTGTAGAATAGTAGAAAGTGATGGTTCAGAAGCTAACAGAAAAGAAATTTCAAGAAAGATTTTCAAATGGCAGGGAAGAATTAAAAGGGGCATTGAAAAGCGCCCTTGGTGTCAGGTGACCATTGACCCCAAATGGCTGTGCTGGAAGTAACAGACAGATGCAGGAGATTAAAGAGAAATGGTGGCTCGGCGCCTATAGCTCAACCGGCTAAGGCGCCAGCCACGTACACCTAAGGTGGCGGGTTCGAATCCCCAGCCCGGACCCGCCAAACAACAATGATGGCTGCAACCAAAAAATAGCTGGACGTTGTGGCAGGCGCCTGTGGTCCCAGCTACTTGGGAGGCGGAGGCAGGAGACTCGCTTGAGCCCAGGAGTTGGAGGTTGCTGTGAGCTGTAATGCCACGGCACTCTACCCAGGGGGACAGCTTGAGGCTCGGTCTCAAAAAAAAAAAATAATAATAATAAAGAGAAATGGTATGTGAGGATGTTAAACCAGGGAGTGCAGACAGACTCATCTTTCAAAGAAGAACATCTTTGTCCAGGGTAAGGAGTAACACCTGCAGCTAGGATACAGCAGTGGCCCTCTGGCAAAGATTGAACATAAGCGTTTGTGGTTGAACGAGAAACTGACAGAGAGGGTGATCCAGCCAACACTGGCTTCGCTTTGTGGTCTTATGCTCATCAGAGTCAGGCACATTTCAGTTTAGAATTTATATCAACAAGGTCTGCAGTTCTTAATTAAGTGTGGCCTCTGACCACACAGGTCCCATACTTAAAAGTTCTAGAGATGCCAGTGAAGCCCCTTATTATAATTTCTTAAGGAATTATCTCTTTTAACTTATAGGTTTTTAAAAAGTCAAGTGTGGCAAGGGTACCTGTAGATGCGAAGGCTGGAGCAGACACTATTTTAGATACATACTGTAATGAGGGGCCCTGTCATTTGAAATAGGATTGATTTTTTTTTTTTCTCTGCTTGTAAAATCTTTGAACGTATGTTTTCTGCTGTTTTTCAGAATCATTTGCTGTTTCAAATAGAGAACTGTGCGATGATGAGAAAGAGTTCGTTCATTTTCCAGTATGTGAGGGGACCTCTCAACCTGAACCCTCGTGTTCAGCTGTCAGAATAACAGCCAATAAAAACTACAGGAGCAAAACTTCTCAGGAAGGTGCTTTAAAAAAGATGCATGAGGAAGAACACCATCAACAAATGTCCATCTTACAACTGCAACTGATACAAATGAATGAGGTGCATGTGGCCAAAATCCAGCAGATAGAGCGAGAGTGTGAGATGGCAGAGGAGGAACACAGGATAAAAATGGAAGTTCTCAATAAAAAGAAGATGTATTGGGAAAGAAAACTACAAACTTTTACCAAGGAATGGCCTGTTACCTCATTTAACCGGCCCTTTCCCAATTCACCGTAAGACTTTGGGGGTGGCTCTCTTGTAATTAATCTGTGTTGGCAAAGAAAGTCTGGAACATGAATTCACGGTCAGCAACCTGTAACAGAGCTACAACTAGGAAAATTAGAGTGGTAATAGTCACTTATTTAAGAATACATTCAGGTAAACAGCTGCACCCTATTTACCCCTTAAGTGGCAAAGAAGCTGTTACAGTCTTCTGAAAATTATCACTATGAGTGCTATAATTCTGAATGTAATGTCTCTTAATTAGAATTCATACAAGAACCATGTGTGAGTGTTGTCGTTGTATTTTTTTTTTTTTTTAATCAAACGCAAGGGTGACTATAAAGGAGTGTGGCTGATTTTTTTTTTTTTTTTAAACAGCAGAACTTTTCTATCCAAATGAATGCCCTTCCATACAAATCAGCTGTCCTGGGAGGCCACACAGGTCTCCAGTGGTGATGCTGTTGCTCAGAACTTGCTAGAGGTCTTTAGGGAACCCCCCTTGAGAGCCACAGCACCTTTTTCACTTTTTGGGTGCCATCCTCTGGGTGTGGATTTTCTGTTTTTTCAACTGCCCAACATTTAGAAGGGTATTTTCTAATGTGAATCCTAAACTGCCTTTTCAGGCCTTTCCCCAAAGAGGAGTTCCAAATAATGTCTCCAACCATGGTAGCTTTGTTGGAACTAAGGGTGTGACTACTTTGAAGAAGAAATGTTTGTTTAGATTTCTACATTCTGTTATGTTTGCTTTATTAAAAAAAAGACTTGCAATTTTATAGTCACACTGTGTTATGATTTTTAAAGGTGTTGTCTTCCTCTGTAGCGTCCTGCCAACTATGTACATCTAAGTTCATGGTTTTCAGTCTTTAGCCACCTAAGGAGAGGCCCTTCCCTCACTGTGCTCCTGGTGTTAGCCAATAGTATCACCTTGTGGTTGGCATTAGTTGGGCTTTGTAGGAGTCCATTACAACATACTTGGAGATAGGGATTGATAAATGGATGTCTTAGTTGAGCTGTTAATACAGCTGCTTCTGCAGCCTAATGTCAGAAACAACCCTGGGAGCTGGGGACAGCAGTAGCTGGAAGCAGCAGAGTGACACTTAAGTGTCAATGCAGATCAGCTATGTCTGAGAATGAGATTTCAAGGCTGTGAGGTCAAGGCTGTACTTCAAGGAGGAGTACATGTTGCAGACTTTTATACAGAGTTTATATAAAGGATCCTCTCCATAAAGGATGGGGAGTCAGGACCTGAATTTTAACCTTGGCTCTGCCTCAACTTGGTTTGTGACCGTGAGTAACTCCTTTTAATCCTTGGCATGGTATTTCCTGTCCATGAAACGGGAGTTGGGCTAGATAATGTTCAAAGTCTGCTCCAATTCTTTGGCTGTGGTGTGGTCTGTACAGTGTTGGGTGAGTACTGCCTACACATGAGAGTTGTCTGGAGGGCAGGAGTCAATAGGAAGAGAAGCTTTACTGCAATGGCTGAGCTTCTCTCCTTTATAATTTCGGAATTTGGGTCCTGAGGACTGTAAGTTCAGTAAGGTACAGATACACTTGCTATTTATGTACTGCATAAAACTTAAATGGATATGAATCTATTTTATACACTGAGTCATATTTTAAATATCTTAGAGGAACTGGTTATTTGAAGGAACCCTGTGAACACTAGTCTCCTGTGAAAGGAAGGATTCTTTTGTAAGGATTTATGTTCTTAATTTAGTTTTTACCAAATGGACCTTTTAGAGAATGAAGCGTCTGGATGAAATCCAAGCTTCAGTGGTTTGTGGAAGACAGAACCTGACTTCGCACGCTTGCCTACCCCCTTCAGGATTAGGACAGGGAACAGCAGGCCCTAAATAGACATATGCACTGAGAAAAAAGATTGCCTTTGCTTCACCTAGTGATCATGTAAAACTCTCCGTAGCATGCAAATTCTGGAAAGGGCCCTGAGATTCGGCACCACACAAGCTCCCAGTTTGTGCCAGTTCTGTTTGTCTGGTCACCACACTTCTGAGCAGCAAGATTCTAGAGGACCCTATGAAGTTTTTATTAGTCTCAAAAAATTGGGGGTTAGTTGTTTACAGTGGTGCTACGTATTATTCCAGAATTTATGACTTAACCACACAAACAACAGTGTAGAACAACACAAAAAATGTGCACACAGAAGTATATTTTAGTGGAAATATAAAAGCATTGAGCTAATTCCTAACTGAATAAATAAAGGATAATTAAACCAGCAGCCTAAAGCTGCTCTACTGTTAATGGTATTTATGAGTTTATAACAGTAGTTTCCAACCTTGGCTATGCATTAGAAACAGTATTTTATAAGTAATTAGTCCCGCTGGGTCTCACTTCCAGAGGACTCTGATTCAATTGGGCCGGGTTGAGGCCTTGTCCTATGTATTTTTCAGGAGCTTTAGAGGGGATTATGGTGCATAATTGGGGTTGAAAACCACTGAGGTTCATAAACGTGTCTCATTTGACTCTTAATCCTGTGAGGCCATGCAGTAGTAAGGAAATGATGTTCAGAGAATCACTACTTGTTGCCAACTAGTAAATGGCAAAGAACAACCTTGATCCCAAGCTTCTTGATTCCAGATAGCCCTACCTGCCTGCCCTTGATGCATTCCTTGAAGCTCTATGATGAACTTGTTTTATCCTGAGTGCCACATCACATTACAGAGAACTTGTTCTTGTATCTCCATTTGAACTCCATTTCAATTTTGACAGTTTCTTACCTGAGGTGGAAAAGCAATAACCGTTTCCTGGTAGGTGCTATAGGAAATACAGTGGTAAATATTAAGACACGGTTCACCATCTTCCACCCTGCCAAGTTACGGACACAGCACAGTAAGGGAGATAAGGCTTGTACACAGCTGCTGTCATGTACTTGATGGGCGCTTGTCTTCAAGTACAAGGAGAGAGGTAAGAAGCTTGAAGGAAGGCCTCCTGGGAGAGGCGGCATTGGAACGAAGTCTTTAGAATTAGCATTTTGGTAGGTGGAGATTCAGAAAGCAGATGAACTTCATTAGATGCAAGGTCCTATTGAAGAGTCAAGATGGTCAGACACATAACTGGGAGGTAGTGGGAGCAGGGGAGAATTCCCAAATTGGGCAGCAATGCTATCAGAATTGTGCTCCAGGAGGAAGAGTAGAAGATGAACTGAGTGGAGAGACTGCTGGCGTTGGGACTACCAGGTAGGAGGGTTTGACCCTGGTTGGGGTGAGATGAAAAGAGGACCCAGAGAAAGTTGTATTGAAAACAGGAGAGACCAACGTGAAGGGCATGGCCACAGTGGAATCAGTAAGGCTTGACTTGATCGCGTTTGTTGGAGAAGAATAAAATAGAAGGATAGATATCTGGAAGAATGATACTGAGGACTGAAATAAAGGAAGAAAGGATGTATTTCTGGCTTCATTCTGTCCTAGGGGAGGCCCCGACACAAACCAGTGCTGCTGCCTCCCCGACAGCACTGAGCATCAGGACTTCTGTGTCTCCTCTTTGGCTGCCAGGTCTTTGCCCTGACTTCTGCTTCTTCAGCTGCCTGTGCTGCCACTTCCACCTGTTCGCCTGATACCTTAGTGCCTCCCTGCTGGGTCCTTGGTCACCCACTCTGCTGGCAGTGCCTCCGTTGCAGCTGGCCCTGCCTCATTTGGCATCTCTTACATTGGCTTCACACTAGAAAGATCAGAAAAGATTCTTTCTTTCCCTTGAGCTCTAGTTGGCATCCACAATTTAAAAAAAAGTTCCATGTTGTATAAAGGAGCATTGATGAGAGGGTCTGTTAATCCACATGTATGGGTCTTTTTTTTTTTTTTTTTGAGACAAGTTCTCACTGTGCTGCCTGGGCTAGAGTGCAGTGGCATTGTCTTAGCTCACTGCAACTTCAAACCCCTGCGATCAGGCAGTCCTCCTGCCTCAGCCTCTCTAGTAGCTGGGACTATAGGTGAGTGTCACCACCACACCTGGTTAATTGCAGAGACAGGGTCTTTTTTTTCTTTTTTTTTTGAGAGAAAGTCTCACTCTGTTGCCCAGGCTAGACTGTCATGGTGTCATAGCTCACAGCAACCTCAAACTCCTGAGTTCAAGAGATCCTCTTGCCTCAGCCTCCCACGCAGCTGGGAATACAGACACCCTCCACAATATTCTATTCTTTTAGTAGAGACAGGGTCTCACTCTCGCTCATGGTGCTCTCAAACTCCTGAGCTCAAGCAATCCACCTGCCTGGGCCTCCCAGAGGGCTAGGATGACAGGTGTGAGCCACCACCCCTAGTGTTTTATAAAAATTAAAACATGGGACTCTACCTTAGGATTTTTCGCAGAGGGAGAGACCGGAAGAACAGAGGAGGAGAGGAGGCGTGGCGGGTGGGTGCATTTGCCTTGTCAGCAGCCTCTGCAGTGTCAGGTCAATTACATCAGCACTTGGTCTGCACCAGAAAAAAAGGAATGATTCTGCCTCCTGGGAATGTCAGAAAGACCTGATAATTACATTTGGCAAAGCCATGAGGAGTGGTTCTATAATGTCATTGCTAAGAATTACCCTTTTAATAGCATTTCTGGATGTCTGAGCTTTTCAAATGAATGACACTTCTTTTCTGCTGTGGCTTCCCTTTCTGTTGGACCGGTTCCCAGCTGTCCTCTTGTTCTTTCTGGCTTCCTTGCTTTGGTATCAGTTCTTGTTTTCTCTTCTGTTGTCCTCTTTCCCAGCCCCATTTGTCCAACCCCTCCTGTACTCACAACAGCTTCCACTCTCCCTTTTTAGAGGCGAAGGCATGTGAGAATGTGTGTGAGGGGAACACTTCCCCACGGACGGCATATTCAACATCTGGCAACAACAAGGTAAAGTTTAGCCTTAGACTAGCCAAGCTATTGATGACTTGTCTCCATGATGCATCTGCTACTTTCGTGCTGGTCAGACCTAGAAATCATGGGAAAGGTCATTTAAAAAAATGTTCCATGTTGTATGAAGGAGCATTGAGAAGGGCTGTTAATCCATCTGTATGCTTATCATGCTCCCCCTTTTTTGTTTTTGAGACAAGATCTCACTCTGTTGCTTGGGCTAGAGTGCAGTAGCATCATTATAGCTCACTGCAACTTCAAACTCCATGACTCCAACAAATTTTTTTCCTAATCGTGCCATTTATGTGTATTATGCCCTTCAGCACAATTTACTAATCTCTGTCTCAGTTTCTCCATCTGTGAAAGTGGTGTAATACTTATCTACCTCCCTTGAATGTTGGGAAGATTAGTACAAGTTAGCAAAGCAATTTTAAAATAAAGAATGTTAAGCATTTTAACATTATTGTTGTCTTAGGGATACAGATGCCCTCCTGTAGAGATGCCAGCTTGTAAGGATACATTTCTGGGATAAGGAAAGGATCCCAGGTGTACCATGGGTTAGAAAGGCCTGTTTATAAAATTTTCATAACAAACACAAGAGTGTGATTATTTTCTTTATGAAAAATTTCAATATGGCATTTCTTTAAATAGCCCTTCGGTGCATTTAGAATGAGATTCAATTTATAGAAGTGTGATTTATGTAAGATTTTAAAAGAACACATCTATTGAACCTGTGTTACCCAGTGTAATTGTTGGATTTTCTAGCTGATTGTTAACCTAACTGTGCAGTTTATCATCATTAGGTGGAAAATTTCAGTTTCCACATTATGTAGATGCCCAGATTGTATGTGAAGGTTCTCTCTCTGTTGGCACTGATTGGAATGGACAGAATGGTGACCTTGTTACGTCTGAATGAGAGACTCTGAAGCTCTAGTTCCACTTGTAAAATGCCCCTACAGCACAGCAGTTTAGGGGGGAGACTAACCATGTATGTTCACTAAGGGGCTTGGGCAGGGAGTCTCTATCCATATACCTGGGGTCTCTTTTGTAACTCCAGTGATTGCTGAGATATTTATTTAGATTTTGGTCTGAGTTTTCTATTCTATGTGTATGGGGGAGAAAATTTCAAGTCCTGTTACTCAAGAAATTAATATTTTAAAATCAAAAGAATACTTGTTATAGTGGAAATACTATACGTTGCAGTGGAAGGCAAGGCTCCAGTTCCTTTTCTGTCCCTCATCTGGTTCAGTTTCCAGCATAACCAAGAAGGAAACTCAGAGGCTGGTGTTGGTGAGATCCATATGGATCTAGATTCTTACCCTGAGTCTCCAAAGAGTTTCTTGGAATAAGCTAGTATTAGACTTTACACTCTGTAGAATCTATAGGACAGCCATTGTGAAACCCTCTGGGGGTGTAGGGTGGCAGGGGAGAGCAGCTCTCCTGTGGTCACTTGGAGTCCCAGGCAGAAGGGGCAGAAACTATACAGAGGAAGCTCTCTTCTCAGGGCAGAAGTACAAGAGGACAAGCCAAACTGTAGAAGGACATTGTAAGTTTCAGTGTTTATCTGCTGACATCTCTTTGGCCAAAGCATGGAGTCCAGAGTCAAGCAGAGGGAAGTAGATTCTTCCTAAGAAGGTGAAAAGAGGAGGTAAATATTTTGGGCCAATCATCTAATCTATCACAGTATCACAAGTGGGAAGGGAACTAGTGGGGCACCAAGGAGTGGAGATTATATTATAAGTCAAGGAATAGGAAACATAGGGGAGAAATGGATCCCTGTTCTTCACCCACTAAGATACTTTTTTTTTTTTTGAGACAGAGTCTCACTTTGTCACCCTTGGTAGAGTGTGCCTTGGAGTCTGAGCTCACAGCAACCTCAAACTCTTGGGTTCAAGTGATCCTCTTGTCTCAGTTTTCCAAATAACTGGGACTACAGGTGCCTGCTACAACGCCTGTCTATTTCTTAGAGACGGGGGTCTCGCTCTGGCTTAGGCTGGTCTTGAACCTGTGAGCTCAGGCAATCCACCTGCCTCAGCCTCCCAAGTGCTGGGATTACAGGCACGAGCCACCATGCCAAGATACTTCTTTACTTCTTTCTTTCCTCTCAAATTTTTATTTACTTATTTATTTATTTTTGGTTAGGGAAAGCTTTAAAATGGTGATAATTATATCTTTCATAGGGTTGTTGGATTAAATGAGTAATATACATTATTTGGAATAGAATGCCCAGCATATAATAAATAGTGTAAGTTTTAGCCATTTTTCTTTTCTCAAGATCATGGTTTCTACATGGGGATGACGAGATTTGAACTCAAGTGAACTAGCTCCAGAGTTCATGCTTTTTTTTTTTTCTTTTGTTTTTTTGATGGAGCCTCAAGCTATCCCCCTGGGTAGAGTGCCATGGCATCACAGCTCACAGCAACCTCCAACTACTGGGCTCAAGCGAGTCTCCTGCCTCAGCCTCCCAAGTAGCTGGGACTACAGGCGCCCGCCACAACGCCCGGCCATTTTTTGGTTGCAGCCATCATTGTTTGGAGGGCCCGGGCTGGGGATTCGAACCCGCCACCTTAGGTGTATTTGGCTGGCGCCTTAGCCGCTTGAGCCACAGGCGCCGAGCCAGTTCATGCTTTTAAGAATCACAATACACAGCCTTTGTATTCAGAGTCCGAGTCCACATCTTAGCTTTGCAAAGAATGTGACCTGAGTATTAGACCATCATCTGCCAAATACCTATTTCCCATGATTGGTGTGATTACATGAGAATATAAATATAGGAGAGCCTTGTTTGTGAACTGTAAAATTAAAAACAAAACAAAAATCCCTAACCCTCTCTTCTGATCTTTTGTGTTACAAGGGTCTGAAATTATCTCTTCTCCCTTCACAAAGCCCCATCTTAATTTCTTTCCAACCTCCCCATTCTCTGTGATACTCCCTGAATGTAATCACCAGGCTTTCTGTTTCAGAGCCAGGTTCTGGGAAATTCCTTCTGTGGACCCCTCTACCTGGAGTGCTCTCAGCCTTGCTGTAGTCCCTTCCCATCACCTGTGGTGCTGAAGTATCCACGTTCTTCAAGGTCAGTGAACACTAGGACTCATTCATGGAAGCTGAGCTCTGGTCCCAGCTTTGTGGGTAACTCATTTGTGATTGTGAGCAAGTTACTATATGTCTCTGGATATTAATTTCCTTGTTTGTAAAATAATGGTATTGGAGAAGAGGAGCTCTAAATTCCCTTCTCATGTTCTAATTAGTCTAATTCTGAAGTTAAAACTAGCCTTTGCAATTTACTCACATAACCCAAGTTTTCAATTTGGCATTCTCCTTATGAGATAATGTGTACATAAATGGAATTTCAAATACTGCATGCAAATGGATCAGCCCCAAGGTTGAACGCACCATTTGTGAATGTTATCGATATTATGATAATGATTGTACTTAAACTGTTTATAACACAAGCTAAATATAGGCAATACAAGAATTTCTATACAATGGGAACAAAAGGATTGTTGCTTCTCCAAATGTAATTTTCCCAACAAAATGTAATTGCTGTTTATTTTAACTATTCCAAATTGCCCAATTCTATAGACTATAGAATACTTCTATTTTATAAATTTCCCTCTACTAAGGCAATAATGTGCTCAGAATATGTCAATTTTTGTATATGCTTTTAAAATTTTTATCAGTTGATTTTAGTAGACGATTTCTATTATAAACTCAGGGTGAGCTGAAAACCTGCTTTAAATGGAAGCAAGTCAGCATTTACTGAACATTTTCTGTGGGCCCTAGACATGTATATATATAATTTCATTTAATTCTTAAAATACTCTGCAGGCATAGATAAAATTATTCATATCATATATGTAGATAAGAAAATAAAGCTTAGAGAGGTTAAATGACTTGTTCAAAATCATATGCCAGGCTGGAGGCGGTAGCTGATGCCTGTAATCCTAGCATTCTGGGAAGCTGAGATTGGTGAGTGCTCAAGCTCAGGAGTTTCAGACCAGCCTGAACAAGAGTGAGAATGCATCTCTACTAAAAATAGAAAACCTAGCCAGACATTGCAGTGGGCACCTGTAGTTCCAGCTCCTTGGGAGGCTGAAGCAAGAGCATCACTTGAGCACAAGAGTTTGAAGTTGCTGTGAGGTGTGATGACACCATCACACTCTACCCAGGGCAACAGAGTAACACTCTGTCTCAGAAAAAGAAAAAAATGGGGCACTGAATGGAGTAAGGCAGTTGTTGGAAGTATTGACAACTATAAATGTACCTAATGCTACTGAGTTGTACACTTAAAAGTAGTTAAAATGGGCTCAGCACCTGTAGCACAGTGGTTACGGCATCAGCCACACACACCAAGGTTGGCAGGTTCAACATAGCCTGGGCTGGCTAAACAACAATGACAACTGCAAGAAAAAACAGCCAGGGAGCAGTTGTGTGTACCTCAGCCGGGAAGGACGCGTTGAGGTTGGGAACCAATCAAGGACAGTAACTACCATGGCTTCCAGTGCTTTGGCCAAACCTCAGATGCGTGGCCTCTTGGCCAGGCGCCTGCGGATTCATATTGTTGGAGCATTTGTTGTATCCCTGGGGGTTGCAGTTTTCTATAAGTTTGCTGTGGCTGAACCAAGAAAGA
>CAUYQS010105364.1:0-17757 GCA_963574585.1 Otolemur crassicaudatus | reverse complement strand
AAAATAGCCAGGCATTGTGGCGGGCGCCTGTGGTCCCAGCTACTTGGGAGGCAGAGGCAGGAGACTCACTTGAGCCCAGGAGTTGGAGGTTGCTGTGAGCTGGGATGCCACAGCACTCTACCCAGGGGGACAGCTTGAGGCTCCTGTCTCAAAAAAAATAAAAAATAACAAATAAAAATAAAAATGTGATCATTGTTAAGGCATTTTTATTTTTGAGAGAGTCTTATTTTGTCACCCCCTGTAGAGTGCTGTAGTATCATAGCTCACAGCAACCTCAGACTCTTGGGCTCAAATGATTATCCTGCCTCAGCCCCCTGAGTAGCTGGGACTATAGGCACCTGCCACAATGCCTGGCTCTGTTTTTAGAGATGGGGTCTCCCTCAGGCTGCTCTCCCAACACCTGAGCTTAAGCTGTCTGCCCCTCAATGTTAAGGCATTTTTAAAAGACGATATAAATAGCCAGGCATGGCAACAGGCACCTATAGTCCTGACTGCTTGGGAGGCTAAGGTGGGAGATCACTTAAGCCTAGGAGTTTGAGGTTGCTGTGGGCTGTGATGCCACGGCACTCTACCAAAGGCAACATAGTAAAACTGTTTAAAAAATAATAATAAAAATAAAAGACAATACAGATGTCTATGGTAACATAGATCAGTGGTGATCAATTGAATTCACAGGGTCAGTGACACCTGGAAACTCTTCTGACGTGCACATTTTCATGTCTCCTCCAAGACCTGCTATGGTAGAAGCTGTGTTTTAGCAAGTCCCCCAGGGGATTCTGATGAAGGCTAGAGTTCGAGAACTACTATGTAAGGTATTCCCATTGCATTCAAAAGGGCTTCCTCTGCAAAAACTTGGGGAGGTGCTTGTAGGAGGGGGATGGAGGGAGGAGCACTGCACCTGGGGGGCTTTCAGACCAAGCCTCTGGTAAACAATGCCCAAGTAGGCTGGTGGCCACACGGTGGCTCACACCTGTAATCCTATTGCTCTGGGTGGCCGAGGCTGGTGGATTGCTTGAGCTGAGGAGTTTGAGACCAGGCTGAGCAAGAGCAAGACCCCATCTCTATTAAAAATAGAAAAAACTGGGCGGAGCCTGTGGCTCAAAGGAGTAGGGGGCTGGCTCCATATACCAGAGGTGGCAGGTTCAAACTGCAAAAAATAAATAAATAAATAAATAAATAGAAAAAATTAGCCAGGCATCATGGCAGGCACCTGTAGTGCCAGCTACTCAGGAGGCTGAGGAGAAGGATCACTTGAGCCCAAAAGTTTGAGGTTGCAGTCAGCTATGAAACCACGGCACTCTCCCTAGGGCAACAAAGTCACACTCTGACTCCAAAAACAAACAACAACAAAAAAAACCAGACAAGGCCCAACATCTCCCTATGTCTGTCCTTAGTGCCTGGCATTCAGTAAATACCTGTGCTTAAGAAAAAAAAAAAAAGTAAATAAATGGTAAATAGAGACAAAAAATGGAGCAAATCCTTCCTGTTGTATGATGCCACCAGATCTCTTCAGTTGGGGTAGGAGATAAGGAAACTCCTGGCTTCCTTAACAAAAGTAAAACTCATAACTTCCCACCATTTTCTACTCCTGCCCCCAAGCCCTTTTCCCTGGGGCACCTCTCACTAGGACTCTCCCCAGCCACACAGCTAGCTTTCCCAGAATGCCATGTTGCAGACACAGCTTGCCATTGTTCCTCTCTATCCTACAGTACAGCCAAGGCAAGGCTGCAATGTTCAAATGCAAGGAAATGTGCACGGCTGCCAAAGAAATGAAAGCACAGCTCCTTGCAAGGAGCCCAACCATCTGGCAGACAAGGTGTCATCTTACCTTCCGGATCCCAGAGCCCCTCCATCCACGGCAGCTCCCAGCTGGCACCCAGCACTAGGAGCTTTGGTCTACCCTCTTCTAAGTCAACACCAAGAGAGGCATAGGGGGAGGTCCTCTCCTGCTTACATAAGGACTGCTCTCTAGATTAGGGTTTCTCAGTAAGACCCCCTTTGATATCAGAATAAAAACAGGGACTGGACTTTCAGGATCCAAGTGGCTGGCCCCATCAGAACAGAATCCCAAACTTTTATGGAGATACATACATACTATAGGAGGAAAGAAAGCCATGTTGGTATATTTGTTTAACAAATGTTTATTGAGTGGTTTCATGTGGCAGACACATCATTGACACCCAAAGCCATTTGTTATTAACCTCTCCATTGACAGAGGTTACTGCCTTTGGAGACAGCCCATTGCAGTTTAAAAGGCTGTGATAGGCCGGGAGCAGTGGCTCAGGTCTGTAATCCCAGCACTCTGGGAGGCTGAGACAGGAGGATCTCTTGAGCTCAGGAGGTTGAGACCAGCCTGAGCAAGAGCAAGACCCTGCCCCTACTTAAAATAGAAAAATTAGCCAGGCATTGTGGAGGGTGTTTGTAGCTACTTGGGAGGCTGAGTCAGGAGGATCACTTAAACTCAGGGGTTGAGGTTGCTGTGAGCTAGGATGATGCCACAGCACTCTAGAGTGAGACTCTGTCTGAAAAAAAAATGGCTATAATAATGTGGAAATTACTCCCTTATTAGAAATCCTCAAGGAAAATCCACCCCTTAGTTCTGATTCTATTCTCTCTCTCTCTCTCTCTCTCTCTCTCTCTCTCTCACACACACACACACACACACACACACACAAAGACAGGATCCGGTCGTGAGACACTGTCAGCAGGCATAACATCAAGGACATAAGGGTAGGTACTGCTCCCAGCAGCAGGTGGAGGTATGTGAGGGGAGCCAGCAGACAGGAGTGCTTGGGGGGACCAGACAGGCTTGAGTGAGTCAAAGGAGGCTTCCCAGAGAGAAGACTTAGAAGCCATTTCTTCTGAAGCAGAGTTTGGGTGGAATCGAGGGAACTAGTCTGGCACAACACAGGTGAGCAGAAGTTCCAGTAGGAAGGGGGCTTGAGGAGGAAAGACTGACTCTGGGAAGAGCCAGCCTGCTAGGTGGAGTCAGGCAGAGCCCAGCTGGAGGACATTCTGGGCCCTCAAATCACGAGACCAGGCAGTTGAGCCAAGGCAGGGGTGGGATGAGGCTGGAAGAGCCTGGGAAACCCAGAGGGCAGCCCTGCATCCTTTGGTATCTCCCTCCCGCACCTGTCCTGGGTGCTCATCCTGGAGCAGCTGCAGTGGCAGGCTGGAGGGCCCTCAGGAGCCTGGGACCTGGTTCTGAAGCCCAGGGGTGGGTGGAGAGAGGGTTAGGATAAAATCTTAGGGGAGAGCCAAGCCTCAGGTGATGGCTGTGATGGGTTTGGCCACAGCCCGGGGCAGATGTGGAAAGCTGCCACAGTTTCTATCTAATGGTGACTGTCTGGGAGATGAAGCAAGCACCAGACAGAGAAGAGTCTCAGGGTCCTGCCTTGAAGCTGGCTGGCCCCCTCCCCACCCTGAACCACACAGCCACAGGGCAGCAGGGCCAAGACAAGCAGATTATTCATTGCCAGGTGCCCTGGCCATGTCCTTTCTGCTTTCTTGCCCTGATGTCCTGACACAAACTGCCAGCTGAGAGAGCTCAGCACTAAAGAATGCTGTGCAGAGCCAAGGAGGAGGGTTAACCCTTCCCTGGGCAGCAGCTCCCCGGGGACAGGCTGGGAGGGAGCAAAGGGGAAAAGTGGTTGGTCTTCTACTTCTGAGTCTTTCTCCTTCTCTGGTGTAGGTGGGTTGTCCTGGACACATCAAACTGGATTCAGATAAATCCACATTCCCTCCCTCCCTAGAGTCACTTATCCTGTTTTCACCTCAGTTTTCTTGACTGCAAATGAGGACAATAACACCTACCTCTGGGTGGCACCTGTGGCTCAGTGAGTAGGCCACTGGCGCCATATACCAAAGGTGGTGGGTTCGAACCCGGCCCTGGCCAAACTGCAACAACAACAAAAATAGCTGGGTATTGTGGTGGGCGCCTGTAGTCCCAGCTACTCAGGAGGCTGAGGCAAGAGAATCGCTTAAGCCCAAGAGGTGGAGGTTGCTGTGTGCTGTGATGCCATAGCACTCTACTGAGGGCCACAAAAGTGAAATTCTGTCTCTAAAAAAAAGAAATAAATAAAATAACACCTACTTCAGAGGTTGCTCTGAACATTAAATTATGTAACATAAGTGGTGCATTCCTGATGTAAAGTGGGATTTTAATAAATGTCAATTCCTTTCCTCTCTCTCTCTTTTCCCTCCCTCCTGAGCTCTCTCGGCTGGCTGCCTCATTCTCCTGGCCCTACTAAGAGCACTGCTCAAGTGCCCTGGACTCTGGTGCTCATGAGGGCCAGGCCCTTGAAATCCCCACACTGGGCAGCCTGGCCTGCTGTCTTGCCAGCCTGGCAATGCCACTTTGACTCCGATGGCTGAAGGACCCCAGGCCATGCTGCCTAGATCCCATCCATCCCAGGGACCAGTGATGGATTAGGGTTTTTCTCTCCCCGCCTAGAGTGATGGATTTATTCTATCCCACCTTAGCCATTGTCCAGATTGAGGGTAAACAAGAGGCATAGGGTGCTTCAAAGAGGGAGGGAGACAAAGGTGGCTTGTTAAAGATCCCCATGGCAAAGATGAAGGAAATTCCCTATATGGGAAGGAGACCCTACCCTGCTTGCAGCATGGAGTCAGAGCCTACTTTCTGCTCCCTGGAGCAGCTAAGGCCAAACTGGCTGCCCAAAATCTTGAGTGAGATTTGACCTATGGATGAATAAAATGATTTCCAGCCATAGGCAAAACTCTTCCTATTTCTGGTTGTCATTGACTGTCAAATCTTACCCCGCTTATGAATCTTCCTGAAATTCATGCCTTTCTCTCCTGTACAAATCAGCACAACAGTCCTATGAGTCTGCCTGACTCATCTTTTGCCTGGTTTGGGCCTATGACCTTGGAGGCTGAGAGGAGTCCTTTGTTGAAGCTCCCCTCCTTACACCGCACTAGAACTAATAACTGTAGGGGTGGAGGTACCTAGCTCATCCCTGCCTGCCCAGTGCCCAGCATAGTCCCCAACACAAAGGCTGTACTTCATACTGCATATGAGTTGTTTTTGTTCTTATCTGGGCCCTGCTTGAGAGTGTGGCAGGCTTCGGTCAATGCCAGACCTAAGGGCTCTGTTCTTCGTGTTATGAGTACCCTGCATCAGAGGGCTTGAAAATGTGAGTGTGAATTTAACCAGCTCCCTCCAGCATTACACTAACAGATTTGGATCGTCCCCATCTCCCTTCATTGAGGTCCCTCTGTGTGCAACACTGCATACCAGCAGCTATGAATCTGTGTGAGATCCCAGTTCTCCCAAACTTCTGAGCGGTCCTAGGCTAAGAGAGTGGGGAAGACATAAAAACACATTGCCCCTTTCCAAGGTCTTTCTCCAGGAATGCCTGATTCACCACAGCTGGGGGCATCCACCCAGGAACTCCTCCAGGGTGAGACCATCAGGCCGATGTCTGATGCCCTTGCCAACAGTAATAAGCACTGAACCTTCCTTTGGAGAAGGTTGGTTGAGAAACCAACCCTTCCACCTGGCCCCAGCTCTTATTCATATAAAACGGGACTTTGCTGCAGAGTTCTCTGTCCTCTCCAAGCCCCAGTATTCCCAGAGGAGCACTGAGGGATGATGCCCAGTTGCTGATGTTTTTGTCTGTTTTGTTTCATTTTTTGTTTATTTTGTTTTGTGTGTTCTCTGCAGAGGATGAGGGAAGATTACTGGGCCTACCAATTCATAGAAAGCTGCCACTGGGCACTGGGGAGGCATATTCAGGTCTGTTGCAAAATCCTGGATTTTTTCTCTTTTGTTAATTTCTGACCTCAGAGATGGAGAATAGAGATGTGCTGACCTCGGCAGAGACAGGAAGGAGCAGGGCTGAAGTTAGGTGCATATTTATATATCTGTCTGTCTCTGTGCCAAAGACATATCAGCATGTACATCCCTCCATATTAGAGTTAGTTACAGAGCTCTCCATGTGCAGCTGTACAAAGAGATTTATATTTTTTCTGGAATGGTTGGGGCAGGGGTGTGGTCCAACAGATGGCTAGCAGGTCACAGGTGTGTCTGGCTGAAAAAGGTATCTGGCCCAGGGCCTCCTGATTGGCTGTCGGTGAGTCACAGCGGTTGGGTTCTTGGAGCGGACCTAATTGGCTGTCATGGAGTCGGGTTCATGCCCTGCCTTATCTTTAGGGCCTTCTCCTGCCAACCTAGACAGACAGTGTTCCCTGTATAGGCAACAATGCTCGCAGGCTGCTGACTGCAGGTCAGTGGGACGTGCCCTTTGGGTAGCTTTCCCAGCAGTGTGTGGTTCACCTTGACCTCACCACACCCAGACACCTTAGCCCTCCAGTGCACAATGGATGGTACCCTGTCGGGGTGACTCAAGAGGTCAGCTGGCTGTGACCTGGTAAAGTCACAAAAGGCTTTCCTCAGTTCCAGAAGACCCATCTGAACTGACTGACAATATGAAAGTATTTAGAGGTAAACATTCTAGAAACCAATTCCAGATTCTAGAAAAGGCCTTTGGGGAGATGGGCAAGGAAATGTTGCCATGGTAACTCAGCCATCTCTGAGGGTCTGGGCAGAGTGCAGGAGAGAAGCAGGAAGAAGAAAGAAACAGGTGGAGGAGTCCTTGGCTTTTAGACACAGGAATCCCTGGACACAGGAATCCCTGGACACAGGGACTATGGGAAGTGTTCTGCTTCCCAGCCTCCAATCACACAGAGAGCTTTTCACTTTTCCTAGGACTTGCATGGGTGTGGCTTCATGCCCTGCCGGGAGGCACAGCCCAGACAGCTATCCCTGTGTTACAGACAGGCAAAGCATGGCCTTGGTAGGGATATACACTGCACTGGTCACAGGCAGAAACTGGCAGCCAGCAAGATCCCAGGAGACACAGGGACAATTGGCAAGGCTCCCTTTCTCTGTGTTCACCAAAATACCTATGCCCCACAATCTTACATTCACGTTCAGAGACCACTCACTTCAGAATAATGGGAGGATCTGGCACAGTCATCTTGGCTCAGGGCTGTAACTTCAGTGACTTCAGCAGACAAACAACTGTGGATTTCCCCATCCTCCTCCTCCCCTCTGTCTATCCACCTAAGCAGAACAGAATTTCTGTGTTTGGGCAGTGGGGGGCAGTTAAGCTGGGGAGACCTTGGCAGACCCCTGGCCAGCTCTCTCTGGCTGCCAGGCCGTCCGTCAGTACCCTGGACTCCGAGCACTTGCTCGCCTGGGCTGGCACAGTTGCCATGCAGGGTACTTGGGCATACTGCCAGAGGGAATTTTCCACCTGCCTGGCTTTGTTGTCTGCTCCGTGGTCTGGAGCCTGGGCCTGGGGAGAGAGCTCCTAGGTTGTCTGGGGCTGTGTCTCACAGGAATTGCTAGCCCTTACCACATTTATATGAACCAACAGTCTCTTTTCCTCCCTGGAGGGAGATGCAGGAGCAAATGAGGGATATGGGAAGGTGGGGCACTGAATGTTGAAGCCCACCCAGGGAACCACATAGTACCATGGTTAGAAGGAACCTTGATAGCCATCTGAACCCTTGTCTTGTCCAGATGGAGATACTGAGTCACCATGAGGGCAACTGATAAGCCCAAGGTCATAAAGGGAAGTGGTAGCCACACCAGGACTCAAACCAACTTTTCAGTTTTACAATGAAGTGTGCTTCACCATACCTGTCAGTATTCCCAAGAGCCCCCCGGCCCCCAGGCTTAAACTCCCCCACCACACCCTTCCACAACCTGTCTTCTCTTGGTACAGGGCTGTACACCTCCTTGGTGTAAGAAGCAGCTCCAGTAGTCCCCACTACCTCCAGGGTGCCCCCCTCCCTCCTGGGGCTGGCTGAGCTCTCCAGTCCAGCCAGCAGCCTCAGGCTGAGGGTGGGGCCTCGGCTGCTCTAGGAGCAGAGGGTGAGTGATGACTGAAACCAGGCGAAGAGATTAGAGGCAGATAGGTGAGGACTCAGCAACTCAGCAGCCCGGGTCCCACCTGGAGGCTTTTTTATGCCCCTCTAATCCCTCACCTTGTTAGTGAACTTCAAGACCCTGACCTGGCCTTGGCCCACCTGTGGGGGTGGGGCGGGGGTCAAGAGTGCCCCAGCAACGCCAGGGCCAGAGCTGACAAGCCTGGAGCCTTATATCTCTCCCTCCCGCGGCGAGGTGACCCAGGTGCACCTGCTCTGGGAGTAAACAGCAAATGGAAGACCTGGGGCGGGGGCGGGGCGAGGCTGAAACTGGGTGCCTGGAGCCTGGTGAGTCACGTCCTTGCTCCATGGCCACCAGGGAGGAGAGGCGGAGTGGAAGATGGGAGGCACAACCAAGCTGACGCAGGTTCCAAGATCCCCTCCTCTGGGACTGATGCAAGGGTCCTCCAACTTCTTCATTTTATTCAGTTAGCAGGCTGTGCCCTAGCAATGGCCCAGAGAGGACAAGTGACTTGTCTAGTAATACACAAAGCATTGGTGGTCTAGGGTCTCCAGAGCCAGGAACAAAACTCCCACCAAGCTTTCCCACCCCACAGGATCTGGAAAAGATTTGCAATTAAAATCATTGCTGGGGGTGGCGCCTGTGGCTCAAGGAGTAGGGTGCCCGCCCCTTATGCCGGAGGTGGTGGGTTCAAACCCAGCCCAGACAAAAACGGCAAATAATCATAATAATAAAAATCATCGCTGAAAGGCAGTCAAAGCCCCTGAACTGCGCTGGAAGGGGAGGGGTGGGGTTGGGCCATAGCCCCTCCCCTGCCTCCAGGACGTCAGTTGGGTGTCACCAATCCCTGGAAGCCCTGCCCAGTGGTGTGACATCACAGGGCTGGATCAGCTTTACTGGGAAGAAGCGCTCCACCCTGGAGAGGAGGGCGGAGGGATCCCGCCTGAGTCTTAACTTGCAGTCTTTCAAACCGCCTGCTGGGGTTACCGAAACTCCAAGGTCTCTCCGCTGCCCACCTCCCCGCCCCGCTGCTCCCTCTGAAACTCAGGACCCCGGGAGCTGCTGCCGCGGCTGAGTCAGCTCTCCAGGGCCGAGTTACGAATTACATAAAGTCAGGCCTTCTCTGGCTGCACGTCGTCGTATTGTGGTTAAAAGGGTGGAATTTAGAGAATTCCGAGTATCGGGTCATCCTAGCAAATCTCATCTCGTCACTAGTCAGCTGTGAGAGCTGGACAGGTTTCTGACCTCACCGAGCCTCTGTGAATGAGGAGGAGAATACTTAACCTCACAGGATCGTTGTTAAGATTAAATGAAGTGACCTATGCATCACTCGGGCACAAGGCCTGGCGTGCTGTGTGGCCCTAGGAGCTCAGTTCTCCAAAAGATAAAATACAACTATTATAGGAGAAGAAAACTGTAATAATAATAAACCGAAGTTCTAAGCCTGGCATTTACATCACGGAGGAAAAGGGTAGGGCACTTCTTGGCTTTTATTTATTCAGCAAACTTTGGTAAAAGGCAGTGAGGAAGTGCCCCCTGACCAAAGTATGGGGCTCCTCGTTCAGAATTGGGGGGCCCAAAAGGGGACTGAGAGGATGGCCAGGAAAAGGCAGCTTTCTGGTTGCACCAAAACAAACACACCTCCTCCACTGGGCCTCTACGCAGGAGGTTTTTTCGTGATCAAAACTCTTTGCTATTCACTTCAAACTTCTTTTTTACCAGTTTATTTCTACTCCTTCAGAGCCCAACTCAGGCTTCACCTCAGAGGCTAACCCAGATGAACACCCCTGTAGGGCAAGGGGAAATGCCTTCTTTATGTGGATCACTGCTTCCTCTTTCTTGTGTTTTATCCTTTTTTTTTTTTTTTTTTTTGAGACAGAGTCTGACTTTGTTGCCCTCGGTAGAGTGCTGTAACATCCTAGCTCCCAGTAACCCCAAACTCTCGGGCTCAAGCAATTCTTTTTTTTTTTTTTTTTTTTTTTTTTTGTCTCAACTCTGTCACCTTCGGTAGAGTGCTGTAGCATCACAGCTCACAGCAACCTCCAACTTCTGGGCTTAGATGATTCTCTTGCCTCAGCCTCCTGAGTAGCTGGGAGTACAGGTGCCCGCCACCATGCCTGGCTATTTTTTTGTTGCAGTTTGGCCAGGGCCGGGTTTGAACCCACCACCCTCCGTATGTGGGGCTGGCCCCCTACTCACTGAGCCACAGGTGCCACCCAGCTTAAGCAATTCTTTTGCCTCAGCCTCCCCAGTAGCTGGGACTACAGGTACACACCACAATGCCCGGCTATTTTTTTAAAGGTGAGGGTCTTGCTCTAGCTCAGGCGGGTCTCAAACTTGTGAGCTCAGGTAATCCACCTGCTTTAGCCTCCCAGATGGGTAGGATTACAGGTGTGAGCCACCTTGCCCAGCCCTTTTTATCCTATTCTGTGGTGAATTGTCCTGTCCATCTAGGGGTGTCCAACCTTTTTTTTCCCTCTTTTGTACAGTGAAAGAATATGAGTTGTCTTGAGCTACACATTAAATACACAAACACTAATGAAAGCTGATTAGCAAAAAAAAAAAAAAAGTCTATGGACATGTTGACATTGTTGACATTAGAGATAATCAAAAAGGTCTTCACAAAACCAACATGCAGCCTGCAGGTTGGACACCCCTGCTAAGCCTCCCTAGGCTGGAGACCTCTTGCTCTCTTGAATTCCCAGCAGAAGTTAGAGTAAATATTTGTGAAATGATGCAGAGAAGAAACGAACTCCCTGGGTGCTGGATGTCTCCCTGGAGTTCTGTGCCCATGCAGGGGGCTTGGCTGTACATCCCAAGGTGCACAGGACAGTTGTGGGCTATGCTGTTGTCCTCCCATGATCATTAATAACATACCTTTTCACCTGCCAGAGTGTCCAGGTTTGAAGTATAAATTTTGTAGTCACTCTGGGTCAGAAAACCCTGGACAGGAAGTCCAGTCTTGCCAACCAAAGGTTTCTTATTACTTCTTGATTACTTCGTCTTTTTATCACACTGTTCATTTTCCCAGTCATGTTAAGGGATGCAGACGCGATACTCTGTCCCAGCCTGGGCCTGGCTTATAAGGGCAATGGGGGACACTGAAGGGACCCACAGGTGAAAGGTGGGCGGCTCCTCCCAGAAGGGACATCCCCCTTCTAGGACACTTAGAGGTGTCTGAGGCCTAATTAGGAAAGCCAAAAAGAAAAGACACAAAAGGCTTGGAGCCTGTAGCATTGTGGTTACAGTGCCAGCCACATACACTGAGGATGTGGTTGGCGGGTTTGAACCCAGGTTGGGCCAGTTAAACAACAATGACAACTGCAACAAAAAAATAGCTGGGACTTGTGGCAGGTGCCTGTAGTCCCAGCTTCTTGGGAGGCCGAGGCAAAAGAATGCTTAAGCCCAAGAGTTTGAGGTTGCTGTGAGCTGTGAAGATACAGCACTCTACTGAGGGCGACATAGTGAGTCTCTGTCTCAAAAAAAAAAAAGAAAAAAGAAAAGGCACAAAATGCACAAAGAATTCAGTAGGCCTGGCTGGTATGTAAAGAGGAAATTACCATACAATCAAGCTCTTTGTGTTTCTAAATCCTTGTGAGGTCTCACCAGGGCCAGCCCAGTAAAGTGTGAACCCTAGGAGAACCCAAGGCAGAAGGTGTGGGAGACCTGCTTCCCCACCTGAAACAACTGCTCCAAGACACAAGCAAATGGGAATTCTTGGCCAGGTAGGGCCTCCCATTCTGTCTGAATGCACCCTCTGAGAGTTGCCTTTGTTTCTGTTTCTCTGTGGCCCCCAGCTGGGATTTCAATACAGGGAGTGGAGAGAGGTCGGAAAAAGAGAGGAAGGGAGACAGAGAGGAATGAGTGGGTAACCATGGCAACCAATCCATAAAGGCAGACTGGGAGAAGTCTGGACGAGAACTCAAGGAGGCATCTAGCCAGCACCTCGTTCAATTTATTTAACAAACATTGATTAAGCCTTATAGGGTGCCAGGTACTGAGTTAGACCCTGGGGATACAGAAAGGAAAAAACAGTCCTGCCCCATGGAAACCCTCAGGCTCCCAGAGGAGGTCAACATACAAACTGATGCTGGCAATGACTGGCAAGGATGCTGGGCTGACAGGAAGCCAGGAGTGTGGCTGGAGCCCAGGAAGTGCTGGTACAGACTGGGGGTACGGGTCAGTGATGTGACATCTGACCTCAGGCCTCAAGGGAAGTGGAATCAGCCAGGCCAAGAGTAGGTTTGATAGACAGGTTCAAAGAGGAGAAGAAACACTGGGGGCCCAGGGACAGAGAAGCTCTATGATGAGGGAGACAGGAGAGAACACAGTATGTGTGGAGCATTTTAGTATCTCTTGAGAAAAAATTATCCACAATCTGGAAATAAGGCAAAAAAAAAAAAAAATCCCAACAGTATGGTAGGTCAAAATCATTCTATTGCATTAATAATCTGACCTAAGATTCACCAGATGCTTTAAAGATAGCTAACTTTCTGTTTGACTATTTAGTACTAAGTTGGGCTCTGTAAATTTCATGTTAACTTACAGGAAATTGGGCCAGGAATGGTGGCTCAAGTCTGTAATCCTAACACTCTGGGAGGCTGAAGCAGGTAGCTAACTTGAGCTCAGGAGTTCGAGACCAGCCTGAGCAAGGTCTCTAAAAATAGCAGCAGACATTATGGCTGGTGACATTATGACATTATAGTCTTAGCTACTTGGGAGACTGAGACAAGAGGATTGTTTGATTCCAAGAGTTTGAGGTTGCTGTGAGCTATGATGCCGCAGCACTCTAGTCATGGTGACAGAGTGAAACTCTGTCTTAAAAAAAAAAAAGAAAAACTGGGTAGTGCCTGGGGCTCAAAGGAGTAGGGCACTGGCCCCATATACCAGAGGTGGTGGGTTCAAACCCAGCCCCAGCTAAAAAAAAAAAAAAAACCTTGTAGGAAATTGATAAGTTGCAAATCATTTTTATCTGGTAGAAAAGATAATGTCATAGATTACAGTATTATCTTATAAGATGTTAACCAATTTTGTATCCAAGATTGCAATCTTTTTTTTTTTTTTTGAAACAGAGCCTCAAGCTATCCCCCTGGGTAGAGTGCTGTGGCCTCACACCTCACAGCAACCTCCAACTCATGGGCTCAAGCGAGTCTCCTGTCTCAGCCTCCCAAGTAGCTGGGACCACAGGTGCCCGCCACAACGCCCGGCTATATTTTGGTTGCAGCCGTCATTGTTTGGCGGGCCCAGGCTGGATTCGAACCCGCCACCTTAGGTGTATGTGGCTGACGCCTTAGCCACTTGAGCCACAGGCGCTGGGCCCAAGATTGCAATCTTATTCTAGCATTCTTTTTTCCACTAACTATATATATGGTCTCTTGTACCCGCCATTGAACTAGCTATGGCTCACTGCAACCTCAAACTCTGACTGTGGGCATCCTGCTGCCTCAGCGACCAGAAGCTGTTGGGATTACAGGCACTCGCCACAGTGCCTGGCAGGGTTTTTCCATTTTTTTCATGTGGGGTCTCACTCTCACTTAGGTAAGTCTCGAACTCCTGAGCAATTCTCCCTCCTCAGCCTCCCACAGTGCTGGGATTACAGGCATGAGCCACTGCGCCAGGCAATACTATGGCATTTATTATAAGGGACTTGAATACCTGCAAATTTTGGTATCCACAGGGAACAGGGGAGTAGGTACTAGAACCAATTCCTCCAGGCATACCGAGGGGTGACTGCACTCTGATGGAGTGTATATGAGCTAATGGTGGGAAAGTAGGGTTTTGTGTGTCATATAATAATAGAAGGAAGAAAAAGTACACACCTTTAGTCCCAGCTACTCTGGAGGCTGAGGGAGGATTGCTTGAGCCTGGGAGCAGTGGCAACATAGAACAACCCTCATCTCAAAAAAAAGGTGCGGCACCTATGGCTCAAAGGAGTAGGGTGCTGGCCCCATATACTAGCCCCGGCCAAAAACTGCAAAAAAAAAAAAAAAGGGAAAAAATTAGCCGGGCCTCATGATGAGCACCTGTAGGCCCAGCTACTCAGGAGGCTGAAGCAGGAGGAACTCCTGAACCTAGGAGTTTGAGATTACTGTGAGGTAGCCTGATACCATGACATTCTAGCCTGGGCAACAGAATGAGATTTTGTTGCCAAAAATAATAATAATAAATAAATAAAATAAAAGAGGGAAGAATATATGTTTAACTTTATAGGATGCTAACCAACCATTTTGTGGGGTTTTTTTCTTTTTTTATTTTTCTTTTTTTTTTTTTTTGAGACAGAATCTCATTCTGTTGCCCAGGCTAGAGTACTATGGCATCAGCCTAGCTTACAACCTCAAATTCTTGGAGTCAGGAGATCCTCCTGCCTAAGCCTCCCAAATAGCTGGAACTACATGGAACTACAGGCACCTGACACAATGCCCAGCTGAAAGTGGATTTTAAAATAATACATGTTTAAAATATGCAAGGTGGGCTCGGCACCTGTGGCTGAAGTGGCTGGGGCGCCAGCCACATACACCTAAGGTGGCGGGTTCAAATCCAGCCCAGGCCGCCAAACAACAATGACAGCTGTAACCAAAAAATAGCTGGGCATTGTGGAGGGCACCTGTGGTCCCAGCTACTTGGGAGGCTGAGGCAGGAGACTCACTTGAGCCCAGGAGTTGGAGGTTGCTGTGAACTGTGATGCCACGGTACTCTACCCAGGAGGACAGCTTGAGGCTCTGTCTCAAAAATATATAAAATAAAATAAAATAAAAAATAAAATATGCAATGTGAATATTTATAAAATATTTTTAGAAACTTAAAATCACCTACAAACCTACCACCCAGATGCAATTGTTACATCTATATATTTCTTTCTTCTATTTTATCTGTTTTTGTTTTTTCTTTTTTTTAAAATTAAATCATAGCTGTGTACATTAATGCAGCCATGGGGTACAATGTGCTGGTTTTATATACAATTTGAAATGTTTTCATCAAACTGGTTAACACAGTCTTCACAGCATTTTCTTAGTTATTGTGTTAAGACTTTTATATTCTACACCTACTAAATCTCACATGTACCCTTGTAAGATGCTCTGTAGGTGTGGTCCCACCAATTACTCTCCCTCCACCCATCCTTCTCCATCCCCTCCCCTCCCTCTCCCCTTTCCCCTTCTTCTTGGGCTATAATTGGGTTATAGTTTTCATATGAAAGCTACAAATTGGTTTCATAGTAAGACTGAGTACATTGGATACTTTTTCTTCCATTCTTGAGATACTTTGCTAAGAAGAATATTTCTAGCTCCATCTATGTAAATATGTAAGAGGTAATGTCTCCATCTTTCTTTAAGGCTGCATAATATTCCATGGTGTACATATACCACAATTTATTGATCCATTCATGGGTCTATGGGCATTTGGGCATCTTCCATGACTTAGCAATTATGAACTGGGCTGCAATAAATATTCTGGTACATATATTTTTGTTATAATGTGATTTTGGTCTTCTGGATATATACCTAGTAGAGGAATTGTAGGATCGAATGGCAGGTCTATTTTTAGATCTCTAAGTGCTCTCTAAACATCTTTCCAAAGGGAACGTATTAGTTAGCATTCCACCAGCAATGTAGAAGTGTTCCCTTTTTTCCACATCCATGACAACATCTCTGGTTTGGGGATTTTGTGATGTGGGCTAATCTTACTGGAGTTAAATGATATCTCAAAGTAGTTTTTTTTTTTTTTTTTGCCGGGGGTGGGTTTGAACCCGCCACCTCCAGGATATGGGGCCAGCACCCTATCCTTTTGCACCACAGGCACTGCCCCTCAAAGTAGTTTTGATTTGCATTTCTCTGATGATTAAGGATAATGAGCATTTTTCATGTGTCTGTAGGCCATGTGCCTGTCTTCTTCAGAGAAGTCTCTCTTTAAATCCCTTGCCCACCCTAAGATGGGATCACTTGTTCTTTTCTTGCTAATACATTTGAGTTCTCTGTGGATTCTGGTTATTAAACCTTTGTTGGAGACATAACCTGCAAATATCTTCTCCCATTCTGAGGGCTGTCTGCTTGCTTTACTAACTGTGTTCTTGGCTGTGCAGAAGGTTTTTATTTATTTATTTAATTGTTTTTTATTAAATCATAACTTTGTACATTGATGCATTTATGGAGTTCAGGGTACTGCTTCAATATACAATGTGAAATGCTTCCACTGAACTAAGTAACACATCCATCACAATTATACTCATTTTTTTTTTTTTTTTTGAGACAGAGCCTCAAGCTATCCCCCTGGGCAGAGTGCTGTGGCACCACAGCTCACAGCAACCTCCAACTCCTGGGCTCAAGTGAGTCTCCTGCCTCAGCCTCCCAAGTAGCTGGGACCACAGGCGCCTGCCATAACGCCTGGCTATTTTTTTTGGTTGCAGCGATCATTGTTGTTTGGCGGCCTGGGCTGGATTCGAACCCGCCACCTTAGGTGTATGTGGCTGGTGCCTTAGCCACTTGAGCCACAGGTGCTGAGCCCTCATTTCTTAATAGTTTTGAAATGTACCATTGCATCATGCACATTAGGTGAGGTGCCCCCAAATACCCTCCCTCCTGTCATATCCTCCCTCCCCGCCCCCGCGCTCCTCTTCCCGTCTACTTTCTTGACTATATTTATGTTTTGCCATTCGTGTGAGTGTGTAGGTGATTATATATTGATTTCATAGTAGTATTGTGTATATTGGATACTTTTTTTCCCCATTCTTGAGATACTTTACTAAGAAGAATATGTTCCAGCTCCATCCAGGTAAACATAAAAGATGTGAAGTCTTCTATTTTGTGGCCACATAGTATTCCATAGTGTACATATACCACAATTTTTTGTGTTTTTTTTGGCCAGGGCTGGGTTTGAACCCACCACCCCCGGCATACGGGGCCAGGGCCCTACCCTTCTGAGGCACAGGCGCTGCCCCGTATGTCACAATTTGTTAACCTGTTCATGGGTCACTGGGAATTTGGGCTGTTTCCATGTCTTGGCTATCATGAATTGGGCTGCAATAAACATTCTGGTGCAAATGTCTTTGTTGTAAAATACTTTTTGATCATCTGAATGAGTATATACCTAATAGAGGAATTGCAGGAATGAATAGTAGGTCTACTTTTAGTTCCTTGAGTGTTCTCCAAAGTTCTTTCCAAAATGATCGTATTAGCTTGCATTCCCCAGCATGTAGAAGCGTCCCCTTCTCTCTGCATCCATACCAACATCTGTAGTTTGGGGATGTTGTGATGTGGACTAATCTTACTGGAGTTAGATGATATCTCAAAGTGCTTTTGATTTGCATTTCTCTGATGTTTAAGGATGATGAGCATTTTTTCATGTGTTTGTAGGCCATGCGCCTGTCTTCATCAGAGAAGTTTCTGTTCAAGTCTCTTGCCCACATAGAAACAGGGTTATTTATTCTTTTTTTATTGATTAGTTTGAGTTCTCTGTAGATTCTAGTTATCAGACCTTTGTTGGAAGTATAACCTGCAAAAATCTTCTCACATTCTGAAGGTTGTCTGTTTGCTTACTGTGCTCTTGGCTGTGCAAAAGTTTTTTAGTTTGACCAGATCCCAGTAATGTATTTTTGGTGTTGCTTCAGTTGTCCAGGGGTTCCTCCTCATAAAATATTCTCCCAGATAAATTTCTTCAAGTGTTTTACCTGCACTCTCTTCTAGTATTTTTATATTTTCATGTTTTTTTTTTTTTTTTTTTTTTGAGACAGAGCTTCAAGCTGTCCCCCTGGGTAGAGTGCCGTGGCATTACAGCTCACAGCAACCTCCAACTCCTGGGCTCAAGCGAGTCTCCTGCCTCTGCCTCCCAAGTAGCTGGGACCACAG